>OX359294.1:68834258-68859258 GCA_947179395.2 Pulicaria dysenterica | reverse complement strand
TGGGAGGTGGCTGAATGAAAATTTGTAAGGGTGTTTTATAAAACATGTGAGGGGTTTTAAAGAAAATGTGAGGGGTTTTATAAAAACTGTATAGTAATATAATTAATTATACGGTGTTTATACATTATGTTTAATAACTTGTGATACATTTTGTTTAGAAAAAAAAATAATTATATATTTATGATCGTCTCATTTTTATCTACGTTTTGGTATAAATTTTATTGTAATATGACACTTTTTAAAAATTAATATATTCTTAATTTTTTGTTATCTATTAATAGTAGTACTTCAAAAAAAAGTAATTATTGTTTATTGTTAAAATTCTGACATATGTAAATGTTTGGTGATATTTTATTATTTTTATCTGAAAATTTTAATATCTCAAAACATTTCTGAAACACTTTTACACTTATTTTACTATATCTTTTATAATTTCATACCATCAAATTTTATACTTTCTTCTAAACATCCCCGTGTTTTTACACGGGGTAATAAACTAGTTAATATTAATAGTTCTCCAAAAAATGTATGAAACGGTATATAAAAATTTTGTTTAATGTTTTGTAACTTTATAAAATATATCTCACAATGTTTTAATATAATAAGTCAATATATTAAAATAATTGACTTGTTATATTTAAATTCAAAATATATTTATATTAAGCCAAAGTTAATTTTTTAATTTCAGATAAATTTGTCAAGATTGAAAAACTAAAAGTGAATTATTAAGTTAAAGGCTAAGATCAACACCTTCATTGCTGGTACTTTTGTGATCCATGGTGCTTCAAAGCCCTAGTCATACAGTACTCTCTCCCCTTCGTTTCATCGTAAGATGTTTCTATCTCCACCTCCATATCTATGGTGGTTTAAGTAATGATGTTGGTATGAAAAAGTATGTGTAAGTGGGGATGTGCGTAGATGTTTCATTTTGTTGTCTGTGTATGTGTGCCTTTGATCAATATTAAGTAATCACTTTAGCCGTAGGTTAGAATAAGTTCAAGGTTTCTTCTGGAAGCTCATAATATGATGAGATTTGGAGGTTTTGGAGAGACAAGGTTTGATAGTATTGTTTTGGAGTTGTATAAGATCAAATGCAATACTTGGATCCATTTAGAGATTATATAAATTATAATCCATTTAATAATGAATATATGATCCAAACATTAGACTCTTTTCTTACTCTCTAAACAAAATCTTTTCTGCTATATGATTTTATCTTACCAAACAAACAACCTCTAAGTCTCGAATACTATAGCAAAACATTACTATAAGGTTGGCAAAACAAGTAACTACTAAGACCGGTAAAAAGGATAGATTATACTTCACCTTTAGATTTTTTTTATCCATATATTTCCTAAACATTGATAATTAGCTAATTAAATGTTGCGATTAAAAGATTATTGGAATAATGCTCTAGTTTATATATTTACATAAAAATAACTGGAACGCAATTCGACCCATTTTTAACTCTAAATTTCTAGTTTAATTTTCCATAAGAGCTATTAAAAAAATATACGATCGAAATCCACCTTTTCTATACACATGTTCTTTTATTGCTGTGAAATAGCATCTTTGAGTGCTTGGTGTACTAATTTTGTAAAGTGAAGGTGTGTGAGTGTGAGAATATACAAATAATGGGTCTTCCTTTTCAGGACAACCATCATATGTTAATTCTCATCCGCCTTTGGTGATTTTGCTTTTAAAAACAGACCGTTAAGCATGGGCTTTTTCCATACTTTTTGGAGCACATGTAAACATGTGTAACTTGCAAAAGATTTGTTTCGCTTTGGGATCAAATGTTTCCGTATAATGAAAAACTAACTTAATAGCCTATCTAAAATTCTCAGTTTTCTAATGAAAATGAGCAAATGTAGGTTCTAAATCAAGTAACTTTAGTGTCTTATAAATTATAGTTATAAAAAAAATGTTTATATTGAATTACTCGCAAAAGCGTATATATACTGACCACAAAGCTGGAATAAAATTCATCGAACATGATAAAAGGTGAGCAAAAGTCCAAGCCGTGAAACCATGTAGTGGCTTGGCTGGCCCCACACACAAGAGTCTTAGACATCTAACCCACTCTTTATTGGTGCACCCACCCATGAACCATTCACCGTCTTACCTAATTAATATTATAACCGAATGTTCTAATAAAATAAAACTTCTTTCGCTTGCATGTTGAATGAGACTATTTGTCTATCACATAATTTGTAGGTTTTGCCTTAAACTAGAGTATCCCTAATCCAATCATGGATTTCATGTATAAAAAGAAGTGCATCAAGGAGATCCTCTAGCACCTTACTTGTTCCTGATAGTAGCAACGGGACTGAATGTGATGTTCCAGGAAGCATGTGACAAAAACTTGTTTGGATGCATTCTCATGGGAATGGATGAAATTTGGGGTTCCATCAACAATATGTGGATGAAATGGTAGGTTGTGGTACATGATCTAAAGGTAATTTGATAAGGAAGTAGTTTAATGGGGACAGGGCGCTAAAGAGGGGCAACTTCAATGGACAAGAGTTTTGGCTTCAAGTTGGGGGAGGATGTCTTTAATTACATGGAGTTCCTATTAATGTCGACTTGCAAGAACGGTGGTTGTTGATTCTTTTGGGGACATCTTACTCAGATCAAGCCGGTGTTGTTCACTTGCTCGTATACTATCTTTCTGTCTTTGAGTTCCATTCAATATCTATTATCTTTTTGGCAAATTAAAAAAAACTTCTTTTAAGGTGAGGGTTTGAATAAAAAAAGTTGGGGTTAAATGGTCCGATATTGTGGTCAAAACTATTAAGGGTCTTGAGATCGGAGACGTAAGGTCTTTCGATCTCAGTTTGTTTGGAAAATGTGGTGGCAATTTTGGTTGAAAGAGATTTGTTTGGGTCAAAATAAGCATAACTTTTAATGGTAATTTGGGGGGTTTGGATGCCACAACTAGAAGGGAGGTTTCTGGTATATGGGCTAGTATAATTAAGGCTGGTCATGAACTTTATCAACGAAGAATTTCATTGCATCCTTTTCAAAAAATAAAAATTGGAAATGGTTTGACAATTAGCTTTAGGTTTGACAAGTGGTTGGGGAACACATGTATGGAGGAAGACTTCCCAGGAGTCTTTAGAAAATATGGGAATGATAGAAGGATGGTGGGAGAAATAGGATATTTGATGGACTCACATTGGGTTTAAAAGGTAGGAGACGCAAACACATTAAGAGGCGGAGTAGTTTTGGAATATCACATTCACATCTCCTAACTCTACACGGTTGTTCTACAAAAAGACAAAACACATAATCGGGAATGGTCAGTCATCACCGAAAACAAATACTTGGTAAAGATGATGACGGAGCTGCTTGAAGAAAACAAAGTCTTGGACAACCAACTTCGAGGGGAAACATTCTGGTCTTCCTTAATTTTAAAGAAAGTATGTGCATTCAATTGGAGGGTGGATCATGAAAGGCTACCGCTACGTATCAAATTAGATAACAGAGGCATTGACATTCCGTATATACTATGCCAGAGATGTAAGGATCATAATAAAACTGTTAAACATGCTATATTTTCATGTCCAATAAAAACAAATTGTGTTCACATTCATTAATGGTGGCGTGTTCACTTTCATTAATGGTGGCGTATTCAATTCAATGGAGGGAACTCTTTCTAGCAGCAGGTTTCTTTGACTACAAGATCTTTAAAATAGAATCAAGCTATGGGATGTTGTAGTGAGAAAAACCACTAATCTAATATCGAAGAATCACAATGCATTCTTGTTTTCGAGTCCAAATAATAACATGGAAAAGATATTGTATGAGATCCAGTTGCTATTGTTCCAATGGCTAAGGTATTGTGCACAGAATGGTAATTTGTATCGTGACAGTTGTGGTTAACTATATCAAACACTTTTTCAAAAAAACTGGTAGCATAAAAAAAAAACGGCTTGGTTAGGTTCCATTAACTTGTGACTAAGATCGATGTTAGTTATCATGTTGCTGCATTGGTTCTAGTAGATATAGTTGTATTTATAATACTTCTATATATTATGACAACTTGTAGAGTCGAGTATCTTAGATGGGTAAGCTTCTATAAATGGACTTTGTGTTGGGTTTTAATCTTGATATGTTATTTTACTTTAGTATTTTAGTAATTGTTTTATTTACTTAATTAAAGAAGTTAACATGATGGGTGTGTAAGTCACTTTGACCGGGTAGTTTAGGAAGATTAGGGTGCATGGTTGTTGCTAATAGGAGGGAACGTGGGCTATTTTTTCTCTTCAATTAGTTGAAGATGCATTGGCTATATATAGCCGGTTATTATATTAAATGAATAGAGCAGCAGAAGAGAAAGTTTATCTTTTCACCTACATGTGTTGATTTTCTTTTTCTTATACAATTTTAATTTCATACATATTCTAGAGTTTGAGTGTGAGTTTCAAAGTTTGATATCCAACACTTGGTATCAGAGCCTAGGGCTAGTAAAGAAGGCCGGTTTGAGAGTATGTTTAAGAGATGTTGTTGCCCTTCGCTGCAGGGCAGAAGCAGTAGGGAACCGTGGTGCTTTTTTCGTGAATGGGTTTTGATCGATATGATCACAGATTGAAGGTAAGCAGGTTGTCCGTAGCAAAGAGACGGCAAGTTGCAAGAAAGATAGAGAGCAAGAAGGAAGCAACAAGGTTGAAGGATGAAAGCAAGCAGCAAGTTTGATCATGTTCGGTCATCAGAAGCAAGTTATCGCAAGTAGAAAGCAAGAAAAGCAAGTAGCAAGGTTTGTTTCATGGAAACTAACAACAAGAGTCTGTAGCAATTAGTAGACAAGAAGAGTAGCAAACAGCAAGAAAGACACTAGCAAGTAGTAAGAGACAAGAAAAAAAAGACGTAAGAACGAGAGCAAGACGGGTTTCTTTGAAACTTCGAAGTTTATCAAGAGATGGCAAAAAAATCAAGAAGATTGGACCTGACCAATTAAGAAAGAGGCTGCTTTCGTTAGTATGATTGAAGGAGCCGAGACCGTAATAGACATCAAGATTAGGGGGTGAATGTTGAGTTTTAATCTTGATATATTATTTTAATTTGGGATTTTAGTAAATGTTTTATTTACTTAATTAAAGAAGTTAACGTGATGCATGGGTGTGTAAGTCACTTTGGCCGGGTAGTTTAGGAAGATTAGGGTGTATGGTTGTTACTAACAGGAGGGAACGTGGGCTATTTTTTCTCTTCAATTAGTTGAAGATGCATTGGCTATATATAGCCGGTTATTATATTAAATGAATAGAGCAGCAGAAGAGAAAGTTTATCTTTTCACCTACATGTGTTGATTTTCTTTTTCTTAATACAATTTTAATTTCATACATTTCTAGAGTTTGAGTGTGAGTTTCAAAGTTTGATATCCAACACTTTGATGATTCTCTGCAGTTAATAAAATGATGGCCTTTAAAAAGAAACACGAATCATATAATCAAATATTATAAGTTGACAACATGATTTCTGTCAGGATCGAATTGAACACAGAATAACAATCCAAGATATAAACAAACTAGTTTGCGGAAACAACTAATTTAATTATCAAGAATACAGATTATCGAATATGAATAATAACCATAAGCCCCAATATATTAATTCATAGCAAATCAATATACGTACAACTCTTTCTCAGTTGCAAGGGTTTTTCACCTTGAGGCTAGACTTCTTTTACACCGTAACTTAACATCTATATATACTAATAGATAACAAACCATACGATTTAATAGATGTTTATCGAGATCATTTGGCTATGGATAGACACAAGATTATCTTCTCATAGCTATTACTCCAGAATATTTCAAATTAAGATTTAACACTAATAATACGCAACTTTGAAAAACATCTTGAACCAGATCATCCTTATCCAATCTTGAAAAACCGCTGCCTGTATTAATTTGAACAGCCTGTATCAACCATCGATTACCTGTACTAACACTCACCGCCTGTATTAACAATCTACCTGCATTAACCAGCAACAGTATTAACCCTTACAATCTCCCCCTAAACTTATTGCTAACCAGCACTAAGTTTCAAAGGTTCAACTGCAAAGGATGCTTCCAAAATCTCATTGTTTTTTGCTTCTTTCCTTTTCTTTCTTCTTCTCATACATCTCAACCATCCATCTCATCTCCCTTACCAGATTTCTCGCAATTGCAGTATCAGCTCTGGTCATCAATTTCACTTGCAGCATGGATTTGACAGTAAGATAAGAATGTTTGTAGATCTTATCAACCAGATAGAACTCTCTTGATCCTCGTCTCCTAGACAACACATATACTCCATTTTGAGGATACAGTTCCCAGCGTATTACTTCATTGTTAACTAGTTTGCGGAAACAACTAATTTAATTATCAAGAACACAGATTATCGAATATGAATAATAACCATAAGCCCCAATATATTAATTCATAGCAAATCAATATACGTACAACTCTTTCTCAGTTGCAAGGGTTTTTCACCTTGAGGCTAGATTTCTTTTACACCGTAACTTAACATCTATATATACTAATAGATAACAAACCATACGATTTAATAGATGTTTATCGAGATCATTTAGCTATGGATAGACACAAGATTATCTTCTCATAGATATTACTCCAGAATATTTCAAATTAAGATTTATCACTAATAATACGCAACTTTGAAAAACATCTTGAACCAGATCATCCTTATCCAATCTTGAAAAACCGCTGCCTGTATTAATTTGAACAGCCTGTATCAACCATCGAACACTCACCGCCTGTATTAACAATCTACCTGCATTAACTAGCAACAATATTAACCCTTACAATTTCAAATCTAGTCGGGCTATACAAGCTATATGTTACCCTCATCAGGTAATGATCGAGAAGAGGGACAAACTCAATTAACATTTGTTAAGCTATAAGTAAAATGACGTCTAAACCTGAATTAATATAATTTAGGTACGTAGTGTCAATGATGTAACAGGTATGCTAAATATACTGTGAATATATAGTCGTTTCGTATAAAATTAAGATTGGTACATGTTACATGTAATCATTATTTTGTAATTAACGCCATGCATGGTTCTTTCGATCACCACTAAGGGTTATCGAATTGACCATATGAAATATGATCAAGTAAAGATTGAGAAATCAGCGGTACAAAATTCATAAGTATATATATAACTTTTGTTAATATGATACTTTTTATTTATCACAACCACGATCCTTTTACTCATCCACAACCGTTTGCCACCATAGTCCACCGCTACCAACATCAACCACTACCATCAACACCACCAATACCGATCACCACCACCACCACTGACCACCACCACATTCAACAGCCACGATAGACTAACTCCTTTACCACCAACAGCCAACCCCGCCGCAATTGTCGACCACCGTAACCACCTACTATTACCGACACCATCGGCTGCTACGGTGAGACGGAGATTTTACATCTCCCTTCTCTGACAAGCGATTAAAGTATATATTTATATCTGTTGTTTCGCAATTCGTATTACAAGAAAAGAGGCTTGTGAAACGAGTTGTTGGTCATAAAGAGACACGAGTTCAATGCTACAATGTTGGGGGTTTTGGAGACATACTGCTTGAAACTTATTCATCAAGATTAAAAAAATACTCAACACATGTAAAGATCTAATCTTTTACATCAACTATTGGCATGCATATATATATGTTAGGTCACAAACCACTTCTCCTTTTCTTTTTTCTTTTCAATATTCAACTCTTTTCTTATCTTACATTGCTTTCTTTCAATTATTTCGGACGTGACATACAACTTGTAAGGCTACCCCTTTACGACCAAAATGTTACGAATCTTGAGTCATACGTGGTGCACTATATATGATCGCAAGATGATATTTATAAGATGGTCCCGATAGAGCAAAGAAGATATATATGCAGTCGATCGATCAATCGATCGGTCTCTCTCTTTCAATTATTCACATGATTTTGATAACTCAAACAAGGATGAGAAGTCGTTTGAATGATTGTTTAGTGACAAAGTCTTTGATTCGATAGATACATGACATATATACGATCATAATTACAAATTGAAAGCTCCATCCAAGTATATATCATGCATGCTTGTGAATTCTCAGTTGTCACATGTCAATTCATTGAACTCGTTTTCATTTAACTTCGGTCACTTAGTAACGATATATCTTTAGTACGTAAGAACAATTCTACTTATGGAAATATATATATATATATATATATATATATATATATATATATATATATTACAAATTTAAACCACTTTACATTTGATACATCATATGAACAAACCCTAGTTGATCATATTAATTTCCTAACCATTCTAATTAATTAAACACATACACACCACATGAAATAAGTCAATGACATCTATCTTTTATGTTACATTGACGCGCAATGTCTTCTGCAATCCTAGTTGCGTCTATGGATGCACCAAGTAAGCCACGTTTTGTGAACCCAACGGCGTACAATCCACACTCGCCTTTCCAACCTTCGGGTGAAGTTTTCACGGGAAACCCGTCTTTTTTGGAGAATAAGTTTGTATCCTAAGAATAAAATAATGATCAAATCACAACTTGAGGGTATGTTTAGTTGGACGAAAAGGAATGACAAAGAAATATAATAGACAAATGAATGGAATGATCAAAGGAATGTAATAGTTCATTACCATTACATCCGCATGTTTGGTTGCTTTCTCATAATGGAATAAATCATTAATGCAGTATGTTTTGTAGAGAGAAATAGACATTGAAAGGAAATAAAATAAATAAATATTACAAAAATGCTCTTGTATTAAAAAATAGATATAGCTTAAATTTTAAAAATAGATACAAAATACCCTAATTCTTAAATTTCATTCCATTCCATGATGGAATGTGGAAAAACCACCCCTTCCCCATGGAATGGAAATTGAAGGAATCACATTCCTTACGGAATGATTCATTCTATTCCTGCGTACTAAACAAACGGATTTTTTTCATTACGTCTGAACGCGTTATTTCATTCCATCTCCTAATCATCCATACCAAACACTGCCTGAGTGTTGTTACACTTATATATTCATACATGTTAAATGAAGTGAATTTAGGTCATTTCAATGTTTTAATGTTTTAATTATGCTTGATATGGTCAAGTTTAACAGTACTTAAGTTAGGTGTTATTTACGAAAGTGCAGCGTGGCATATATATAATGCATACCTTTAACCATGAAGTCACATTACTTCTATAACCTGTGGCTAAAATAATAGCATCAAATTTCTCCGTTATTCCGTCTACAAACTCCACGTTATTGCATGTTAGTCTCTTTATTCCCGGATAAATCTACATCAAGATTCGATTTTGCTATTCATTTAGCGACGGAGTTACATGTTGAAAGACGGTCGTAAAAGACTAAAAAGAAAGAAAGAATGGAGAGTGAATTGAACCTTGATGTCTCCACTTCTTATCTTTGCAAGTGTGCCTACATCCAACACGGGTGTTTTGCCGGATACGTTCTTTAGCTCAAGGGGACCGAGCTTAGGTCTACTGAGCCCGAGTCTATCTGTGTCCCCAATCATGAAATGTGATGCCAATAGCAAGAGCCGATCGACAACTCTAAGCGGGAACCATTTGAGCAAAAACATTGACAGTCCAAAAGTTGATCTACCAAGCATCTCTTGTGGCAATACATGCAACTAGAAACATAAAGTTGATCACTAGAAAGAAAAATGAAACCCTAAAGTTATATATACACTACAATAAATATGTCATTTTTCACACACTTTTTCTATGCCTTCTTAAGAAATGCAAAAAAGTTACAACTTGTTCAAGATTACTAATATTATAAAATTTATAAGCACGAAAAAGATATAAATATATATTATTTATATAATTATATGCGTAAATTCTTATAATTTTATATTAATCTACAGTAGGCAGATTGTACATAAATTTAACCAAACAAATTGATAAAACTTTGCATATATATTCTAAAAACATAAATAAAAGAATTTATAAAAATAAAATATATGTTATAGTGTTGTTTCTGAAGTCCAAAAGGGTCACTAAAGCAAACTTAAGATGGACTTATTGAACTAGCAAAATACACGCATGCAAACAAGGCCCATAAAAAGGTGAAAGCAAAATTTTGCACATTTTTAGAGTTAGATTCGCTAGTGAGAGTTAGAGGTGCACAAAAAATCTGAATATCCGATTTATACGAAAAAATATCCGAAACCGGATATTGGCAAAACCGGTTTTTTTATAACCGGTCCGGATATTCCAAAACCGGATAGGATAAACCGGTTTGGAAGATTTTAAGGTGACCAGTTTTTTTACCGGATAAAAAACCGGTTTTAAAAAAACCGGATAAAAAACCGGTTTTAAAACCGATCCGGCCACTGCACAAAAACTAGCCGTTTTTTATAGCCGTTGCAAGGTTTTTTGACCGTTTTTTTTTGTTACACTTTTGCCACTCAAATATCTTATATATAGTGTGAGTATGTATTAGGATCAAACTACAACATATATCTTTCATATTCTCTCCAAATTTTCTACATTTATTCACCAAAAATCACTTTTTAAGTATTTAAATTAATCAAAATTTGAATTTTCTTTCATATGTATCTTTTTTTATAATATATTTATAGTGTATGTATTAAAAAAAACTCAAAAAATAAATTTTTTTTTAAAAAAACAGTGGCCTTTATTTGTGCAGACCGGTTTTTTTTATAGGATAAAAAACCGGTTTTAAAAAAAACCGGTTGTAGTAATATCCGATCCAGTTAATATAGTATTACTATCCTATGTCCAAAACCGGATAATACTAAACCGGTTTTTTTTACCCCAAAAAATCCGATCCGGATAATACTATAACTGGATATAGTATTATCCGGTGTATGTGCATGTCTAGTGAGAGTACTTGCCATATAATAATAATACTATTAATAAATACCATCTGTTTTAATTTCATCATAAACCCACATATCAGGACTTCTTATAGCTTTATTTTTTTAAAAAAAATTATAATTCTTTTAAACGACAAACATACATATCTAATATATGCATTTGTCGTGCAAACATTTAAATAGCAATTTTTATAATGATTAAGACATCTTTTATTTAAAGTGTTTATAAATATAACAATACTATAGTTTTAAGGTACGACGATAAAGATGAGAGTAAGAATAAAATGATAAACTGCATGTACTTACGGAATCTCTAACTACAAGTGATGTACAAGCATTGTAGTTGCATAGATCTAAGCAAACCTCCATGCCTGAATTCCCACACCCAACCACCAAAACCTTTTTGTTTCTAAAGCAATCACCACTTTTATACGAACTTGTATGAATAATTGGCCCCATAAAGTCATTCATCCCTTCAATCTTCGGTACAAATTCCTCAGCATTCTCTCCGGTAGCTACTATCACCCACCGGCAAACATACTCACTCCCCTTTGTTTTCACCCTCCACAACCCACACACGCCATCATATTCCGCCTTCACAACCACCGTGTTGAAGACCGGCTTCAAGTTGAAGTTTTTCGCATAGGCTTCAAGGTAAGTTAGGAATTGGTGTTTAGAAGGGTATGTTGGGAAATCTTTAGGGAAAGGCATTAGTGGAAGTTGACAAAACTGTTTGGGGAGATGAAGGCATAAACGATCATAAGTCTTGAATTGCCATAAAGATGCTATACAATTACTCTTTTCAAGAATCAAGACATTATCAACACCTTGGTTTTTTAGACAAGCTGCTGCAGCGAGTCCCGAAGGGCCGGCTCCAACAATTACCGGCCCCGGGACCCAAACACAGTCACCTAAGGACTCTCCTAATGAAAACGTCGTCGTGGTTGGCATATGAGATTGGAAATAGGGATCATGTACTCTCTTTGCATATTCTTCCATTAGCTAGCTTATTAAGAAGCTTTTCACAAGCAATTCTTGGATAGAAAACTCATGCAAAAGAGTGAATTGTGGGTAAATGACTGAATTATTTCCAAGATTCTTGTTTTCTTGGATTAGGATATTGATTGGGATTAAAAGTACCGGTTGTAGTAAGAGCTAGGCATCTAAAACGAAGTGTTCTATATATAATGGAGAGAGTTGCATTGATGTAGGTAGGTCTTGTATCTTATTACGAGTACCGTGTGAATCAATCTTAGTTATTCATTTAGTAAGCGAGATTCATGGATGGAGACCATCGAGAGATAGAGCGTGGCAAGTTTCATGAGATGAATTTATGGGTGGTATTGGAATTGCAGGAAAGAGAACTGGACGGCTTAGACTGTTTCTCACAGTACTCGTAAAAGGAGAGTTCTAAAATGATCAAAATACCCCTATTAGTGAGTCATTATTGGTGTTATAAACAATTCTCGTACGAAAAACAGTTCTCGATTGAACTTTTCCCAATATATATAGTGAGATGTTCAAATGAGAATATATATTTACGTGAAAATGGAAGATTTAATTTTGGCTTTTCATTTGACTTAATCGGATTGTCTATATTTGACCCTGCATTTTATTCATTACCCAACTATGAATTACGAAAGTCATAAATTACAACGGGTCAATTGCAACTGTTAAATCTAATAAATCAAGGTCAACGAAGATTAAATGGTAAAAGTGTCAAAAGAAAATGTCTATATAGTCATTAGAAGAGATACAATGTATCTTTATTTAAAAACTGTATTACAACGTGGTCATTCCATAACATCAAGTTATAAACGAGCACTTCCCGCTAAGAAACTCATTAATTCATCTAGTGGTACTGTTTTAGTATATAATTCATTTACTAAATTACTCTATTGAAATTTTATTATGTTCAAAAGATGGAATACGACTCCTTAGATTTACATGTTTTTATATAAATCACTCATAGGCGACGATCCGCGTATAACAAAAATTATCTATACATAATAATTTATATTTTATCAACTTGTAGTATATGTTATTAAATATTTTTACCTATTGTGTATAGAATAATTTTATTGTATATAAATCAGTTTTCAATATTTATCGCTACTCTTGGGCCTGGTAAGTGGGCTTAAAAAGTGGATGACATATGGGTCTTTAACGGTTGCTTGAGCCCAGAGTTGGTAGTGGGCTTTGTTGATAATACTAAAGTCTAATCTCTAATGTTGTCCTTCTCACTTCTGTTGGACTGGACATTCGTTCAATTAAGAGTCTAGTCTACATATATTGTAATTAATTTTTCTCACGCTCTCAAATATATTATAGTTTTACTTTTTTGCAGCCGAATATTTTTTACTACGTTTGTACGGTTGGTTATAAGCCTTTTAGTTACAAGAGTGGAGTTAAAAAATTGTTTAGCAGGATTATAAATTAGTCTTTTATCTTAAACATAATATAAGGTATTCAAGTATATGTATCTTTAAAAAAATTTGAAAATTTTAAGTGAGATCCTGTGATCCTCTGGTTGTAAGGTATTTCTTCCCTAGTTACATGTTTGGTACTATATGATAGTCAGTGAATTACAATTAAACAAAATCGGATTCTTGTTTTACTAAATGATAGTTAAAGTTGTTTTAATCTTTATATAATAAAGTAATTATTTAAAGAGTTAGATAAATAATCCATTATTTAAGAGATAAATTAGGTTTTCTTAATGAATATTGCTAAATTAACATTTTTAAAGACACCTTAAATTTAAATGTTAGATTAAAGATACTATTAAGTATTACCATAATTAACCTTTGAATTATAACTATAAAATATAACTAATTATTTAATTGCGAATGTAAACCACATAAAATAGATAAAATCTCCACCATTTCATCGTGCAACGTGATAACCACCGCCGCCGTTTAATATGTTTTTTATTTAATTAAAATAAAAGAACTTTTTATTTAACAAACTCATTTGAACATATTTAAAAAATAATATGTGATCATAAAATTTAATTACAAAAATGATTCATGTGGTTGTTACCGATTTTCAGTTTTAGTCCTTTAACTTAAAAAATTACAAAAATAGTAACCGTAGTTGTCATTTTATTTCACTTTTAGTCCTTTAAGCTGATGACAGTTAAAATTGATCGTTAGTCAAAGGATGTATTACTTATTTTTCCACTTATCATTGTAACTAAACATTCTCTCCCTTCTTAAAAAATATATACCCCTCTTCAAGAATTAAAATAACTAAAACAAACACCCAACTCTCTCCCACACTCTCTTCCATCCACACCTCCACCGTACCATTCCAGCTACCACTCCCGTCGAACCACCATAGCCTCTGCTAGGCCACCATCAGACTAACACCACCACCGCCACTGGACTACCATCTATCCATCATCTACACACTCTTCACCCTAAAAACCTTAAATCTTCTCACTATAACCACCGCTGCCAGACCACCGTCGTCGCGCCATCTAACCAGCCATCACTGTGGTTGTCTCTTGAAGATTGTCGTCGCCATCTAACCATTGACACCGATATCTAACCACTGCAACCACCATCGAAGCATCACCGTCATCATCACCACCGCTCGTCGCCGACCTTGCAGTCACAAAACCAGCGATAACCGCCGAGCTTGGGGTCACAAACACCACCGCCATCGTTCAGATCCGATTATGGATTTAAATTAGAAGGTCAGTTGAAGGTCGATGATTGAAGATAGATTTCATATATTGATTGTTGATTAGGGGTTTTGTTTAATTAGGGTTTTGTTTGATTAGGGATTTTATTCGATTAGGCCTTTACCATCGTTTCTTACAGGTCTCCATGGCTGGTTGAAGGTCATAATTTACCCAAAACAGGTAAGTTTAGGTATTAAATTTGATAACCTTTTAGACATGCGATTTGTTTTTCCTTGATTTCAAATATGTTTTTTCATTTATTTGGATTCAGATTTGGATTTCATTCGCTTACCATATTAGTGATTCGAGATCTAGGGTTCTTTAATTTGTAATTTCATTTTGTACGTAAATTTGGCTACGGTCATACATACCTAACACACAAGTGTCAGTCATCATCTTACTTTCACATACCCGACACATTAATGTTGGTCATCATCATGCATTCACATACCCGACACACAAGTGTTGGTCATCATCATCATTCCTAGTTAATACTGGGTCGGTATATAAGTAAGAATACTTACTTGGTAGTAAAGTAGTAAACCAATCGCAAGTAACGGCCGATCACAAATTGTGTAGCTAACGGGTCCGATAACAATAACCTACAACACCTTGCAGAGTACAAGTCTTAACTCAAGTCGTACAGTTCTAAGTTGCATCGATCCCGAATCGAGCCAATCCCCAAGTCAGACCAACACGCTAAGTCGCACAACCCGAGGGTCACGCCTCAGACAAGTCGTACGACCTCCTACTAAGTCGCACCCCCTTTGGGTCGGACCAATCCCCATTGCATGCACACGCATGTATTTAATTCGGACATCTATGTTTGACTCAAGTCACGTGGGACCAAGCGCCCCTTAGGTCGGACCAAGCCAAGTCGGACCAACCACATAACCACAAGTTGGATTGGGCCAAGTCGCACCCGCACCCTCATATACAATTAGAAGTTGGATTAGTGCAAGTAGCACACACGTGCACCATGTAGGTCGGACCAGGCTAAGTCCTAAGTCGGATGACCCGTAGGTCGGATCACATGCTTAAGTTGTCTTGGTCGAACCATCTCTCACATGCACACAGTTGACAAACCAAGATCGAGGCATATACAAATCTTAACCACTTTAATCCATTCTAGATGCAAATCATTTCTACATCATTTAAACAAACCCTTTCAAGATTAGTTTGGTTTTTCTTAAGTTGCAACCCACAACCCACTAAATCTCTTTCTCGGCACATACACTCACGAAAACAAACACACACACACACACAGAGGACACGAAGAACAACATGAAACCTAGCTAAGATTATAGAAAATTACACCTACATGATCACAATAAAGTAAGGAATGTAACCTGTTGATTCTCCTTACAATTCCTTGAAGATTGAATGTGAGAATGAAGATCCTTTGCACCCTCTGTTCTTTGTTCTCGGCTCAGACACAAAACGTAATACACAAACATACACTAATTCACAAATATTACCATTTTGTCTAAAAGATCAATTAAACCCAATAGGCCCAACCTTAGTCCATTAATTCATATACGATTGAACAACAAAAATAATGATAATACTGATAATATTAATAATGTTCTTTATAAATTTCAGAACTCGGGTGTTACATGGATGGTGAATGACCGTCAATGCCAGATTGTCAATGTTCAAAGAGAGAGAGGGTCAATGAAGCCCTCAAACTGAGACCTACAAATCCATAGTGGTTGTGGTTTCAGTGAGGTCGTCAATGGTTTGAAATGTCATCGTTTTTGTGAGAGATTGTGACGATGGTGGTCGGTGTGTTGATTTAGTCTATCTAGAGAGAGAAAGAGAGTGACAGGGAATCTAGGGGGTAAGGGTCATATTTTTTGTTTAATACTATATATTTATTATTAGTTTAGTATGAAAAAATGGATTAAAAAATACACATCAGGGGCTTACATTGAAAAGAAATGTAATATATAAGGATCAATTTCATTAAATCTCAAGCACAATAACTAATTGTAAATTTTCGTGTAAACCACATGCAAAAAAAATAAATAGAAGGTTTTAATTTTTTACTTTGTATTCATACTTATCTTTCTATTCATACGATCAAAAAAGTGTTAAAATCAAAGAATATGATGAAAATTGAGAAGGTAGTCGGATGAATTATTGAGATTTAGTAATGATTGAACTTTTCAAAGTTTTCACCTATCAAATCTTTCTACTTTGATCTCTTACTCATCAAGTAATGATATGTAAAATACATTAATTATTTTTCATTATTTTCTCTCCTAATTTTAACACTTTTCTTAATTTATAAGTAGAATAACAAATAAAATTGTAAAATTATAAAATAGGATAAGATAATAAAGATGGATGATCCGTATACAACAAAAATATTATAGATGATAACTTTGTATATAATTAACCTTTACCATATGTATTAACTATTTATATTATATTACGTATTGTTCAAAACTGTTAAATAACAAATGAGCTTACGAATGTAAAACCTCTCATGTGGAATATATAATTGGTTTTATTATTTAGCCTTTCTCCTCTTACATACCACACCTATCAAATTACGTATGTTATATTAAGAGGACTATCGAGATTGTTGAGAAAGACTCAATAAAATTACACTATATAATTAAGTCCTTTGTAATTTATGATTGATGTATCTCTCACATACATACACACACAATGAGAATATCATTGAACAAATCATTAAACTTTAACATGGTTGACTCTCAAGGAAGGAAAACTTGATAAACGATTCAAAGGTCGAAACGTGTCCTCCAGTTGGAGACCGTAGAACGTGACGGATATTTGATTCGTAGACGTGTCCGTGTTTGATTGGTTAATTGTAAAATTTAGAAAATGCGTGGGGGATCGGACAATAACAGTATCTTTAAAATATATATCCATTTATCCATTCCACGTGATAGTTTTTCTTTTTCCAGATTTAGATGTCCTTTTTATGAATAAATGGTGTACAATATACGTACGTGTGTGTGTATATATATGAGGACAAAAGTTTAAACGATAATTATTTTTCGTACGAGAACTGCGAGAAACCATTCTGAACCCTCCAATTTCCCCTCCTTTAATGTCATCACCTACCCATGCCATGACATGTACTCTGCCACACTTGATTCCCCACGCTCTACATCCATGAATTCGACTTATCAAATCTACGGCTTAGATTGGTTCTCGCAGTTCTCGTACGAAAAACAGTTCTCGTTTAAACTCTTCCCTATATATGAGAGTTATTAGATGTAAAGGTATTAATTACCCGTCGTAATTCATTGTTGAGTTATGAATTAAATGTGGGATAATTGTAAACTATCTAATGAAATCAAATAAAGGGTCAATATTGAGTCTCTCATTCTTACTTAAATATATATTCTCATTTGAACCTCCTAATATATATATATATATATATATATATATATATATATATATATATATATATAGGGGAGGGTTCATTCAAGAACCGTTGTTAGTACGAGAACCGCGAAAACCAATCTCAGCCGTTCCTTGGATATGAGAAGTTCATGGATGGAGAGCATGGAGGGATGCTTCTGTGTTTCGCGGCAAATACTATGTTGGGCCTGGTGTCCTTTTTGATGCCCAAGTGTTGATGTTTCAATATTTAAAAAATCTGGGTAAGAAGAAAAATCATCTTCAGTGGGCTAACTGGGTAATGGACCCGGCGAGTTTAGTAGCAGCAGTTTCGTAATTGTTTTTGTTTGTAATGCCTTGTAGATCTTGTTTAAGGTTGTGAACAAATAGTTGGCAGGTAGGTTGTTTTTTTCTACTTGTGCACTGTACTTTGAAGGCCCTCTATCAACTTGTAGAGGCCTTCTTTTTTTCGTAATAACATTGTTGCCTTTCGGAAAAACAAAGAGTGTGGCATGGTGCATGTAAGAAAATCCTGGTAATGACACGTGTCACTTTGATTAAGAGCAAAATTGGAAAATAAAAAAAAATCAACTTTATAAATAAAAAAAACTCCACTCAACTTTAAATGATCATAACCTATTCGTTTTTAAGAATTTTTGCAAAAAAAGTATATCGTTAGATTCAGTTTTTCGACCTCTTTCAAACAAGACCAGGCTTGATATATTTTTGAAACATTTTTTTTTGAAATGCAAAGTTTGCATTTTGAGTCGGGTTCATTCTAAATACAAAATGCAAAACCCGAAAAACGCAAATTATAAACATGCAGGTCATCTAGATGCTTCCAAAATGCAAAAATTATGAAAATGCAAGATGTAAATCCAACATGATTCAATGAAAATGCAGTCTAAAATGCAAAATTACATATTAAAACCCAAAATGCAAAATCCGTACAAAACACTACATACTACCCAAAATGCAAACAAAAATTTCATGTTAAAAAAAATTAAAAAAATATGGGAAGAGTGATCTTGTTTGAAAGAGAATTAAAAAACTAAAAGATTTGTATAATTTTTTTGTTTAAATTCACAAAACTTAAAAAGTTATGACAATTTAAAGTTTTTGAGGTTTTTTTTTTAATCGTGGGTTGTTGGAGGGGGGATTTTCCATGTTTGCCCTTCTCTTTCTATATTAATACATTATAATTACAGTTTTGCCATCGTTAAATCTAATCCATTAATTTTGATAATCCAATGGTCCAGATTGGTTCTTTAGATTTTTTGTTTAACACATGGTTCTTTATTGATTTAATTTATATATATATATATATATATATAAAATTGTAAGTTATGTTAATATTATTAATAGCTAACTTATGATTCTTATTCTAAAAATATTATTAGAAATAATTAACTGATTATCAACCACAACTTTTAGTTTGTTAAACAAAGACAAGGATGTGTCTATAAAGGTAACTTTAATTCATGGTTAGCATTTTTCTTTAAATAACTCTGTAGTCCAAACAAGTATGCTCTATTAAGTATTGTCTGCCCTCATGTAATTGGCTAATGGCTATAGATTCTTTTAACATTTGTTATTGAGCAATAGAAGAACTGATAATTAACGTATCAAGGAATAAATCTTTTTCTGCTATACTTTCTCTATAACTAGCATATTATAATTTAGATTTTTGTTTGAAGTATGTAAAAACAAAAACGTTGATAATTTACGTAAACATTATAGAGTATGTTGTAACAATATAGGGTAAGAGCCATGACTGCGGTAATATATATGTGTACCCTCGGTACCGGCACAACCCCCCACCCCTACCCCCACCACGGGGAGGTACCGACTAAACGAACGAAATCTCAGCATTCTATTAATTGCCAAGACATATTGCGCATTTTCAAAACACAAACGGTCATTTGATGTTGAAAATAAAAAATCTACTCGGTATATATATAAATTATTTCTCTTTCAAAACTCACTAAAAATGTTTTCTCTTTATAAATAATATTCTTTCTCTCTATAAAGCCACTCACTTTTTTTTTACCAAACACAAAAAAAAATTCATCAAACTCTATTTCTTCTACTTCATCTTCTTCACCGGCTTCCGACGATGAACTACCAGATATGCGATATAAAATGATATTTGACATGTTTGCGCGCTAGCGGCTTTAATATCAAAAATTAGATTGATGAAGCAGGAAAGTCAAGTGATCCACGAAAAACAAGAAAGGTGATGAATAGCAGCATGACGAGGCACATATCCGGCTCGTGAAGGACTACTTTGACGAGGATTATGTTTTCGATGAAGGTTTGTTTCGAAGCGATTTGGATGTCCAAAGAATTATTTTTACGGATCATGGATGACTTGCAAATTACAAACACTTATTTTACACAAAAATGGGATGCACAGTGACTGAATGGTTTTACTCCGTTACAGAA
Source organism: Pulicaria dysenterica (assembly GCA_947179395.2). Classification (NCBI taxonomy): domain Eukaryota; kingdom Viridiplantae; phylum Streptophyta; class Magnoliopsida; order Asterales; family Asteraceae; genus Pulicaria; species Pulicaria dysenterica. The sequence goes on along the minus strand of OX359294.1, from coordinate 68,838,862 downwards.
GTGTACATCTTCAATACGTCAATTAGCTTACGCAATCTCACCGACGGGCTTGACGAGTACTTACATATGTCAGAGTGTATCTCACGTGAATTGTTACAAAAATTTTGTAAATGGGTGATTAAAGTTTATGGCAAGGAGTATTTACAACGACCTACCTTTTTCGACATCCAACAATTATACGCACATCACGAGTCCAAACATGGATTTCCGAGCATGTTAGGAAGTATCAACAACACTCATTGGGATTGATCTAATTGTCTGGTAGCATGGAATGGACAATACATGCAGGGTGATCACGAGCATCCAATACTTATGCTCGAACCGGTCGAATCTCAAGATTTATGGATTTGGCATGAGTTTTTCGGGGTCGCCTGTTCGAACAACGAATCAACGTTCTTAATCACTCTCCGATATTCAACGACCTAATAAGTGGCAAAACTCTCGTGTGTCTTTTCTTAGTGAACGAAATTACATACAAATATGGCTATTATTTTGGGGTTAAAATATATCAAAATTGGACTACATTTGTCAAATCAATTCAATATCCACATGATGACAAACGTAAAAAATTCAAAAAAAAACTTAAGAGTCGGCAAGGAAGGACGTTGAAAGAGCGTTCAGTGTTCTTAAAGCACGTTGGCGAATATTGCAAAATCCATCACGAGCGTGGTCTACGAAAAAGATACGCAATATTATGTACGTGTTTGTAATATTACATAACATGATATTACAAGACGAGAATCAAGCGGTTTATACGTTTGATGAATCTGATCTACCACGGTCCCTGGAGCACTATCCAGATATGGTCAAAATTTTAAACACAATTCTTCGCAAAACAAATAATAATTTATGTTCCGATTTAGTTGAGCATATAAGCAAATTAGTATCTGACGATGAGCAAGACGAATAATTCTTAGTCTTTTTTTTATGTATTTTTTAGTTTAATGTAATCTTAAATTTCTTTATGTAATGTTTGATTAAATAAAAATTTGTGGTTATTCAGTTAGTGATTGTTTACATTTTGTTATTTTTATTTATTTCGTTATTTAATTAATGTTTATTAAAATAATTAAAATTAGTATTAAAAAATAAATTAAAGTTTAAAGTAGCATAAGACTTTCTTGTGCGAAGCGTGGGTAATACTGGTATCTAAGTATGGTTGAAACATGAGGTGAGTTATGTTGATGTGACGTTAACGTGGCTTGAAGAATGAGATGCTTCATATAGAGTACACCCCATGCTCTAAACGAAATATATAAGTAGTTATATAATGATTAGATATGTATTAAGGTTATGAGTAAATTACTTTTTTTTTGTGTTTTCAAATTATTTCATACTTGGTCCTTAAACTTATAAAATTATTCCGATAGTCCTTAAGTTGAAAAATGGTTGCATACATGCCGTAAATTATTAACATTAATAAAAGTTTGTTATATTAAATACCAAAACAAAATTTTTACCGTCTAAACTTGTCTCATATTCAGTACCCATACTTGTTAGGCTACACGTTATACCTTACCTGTAGGTAAACCTAGCCTGCAGCCACATCAGCGCCACATCATTCTCTCTTCCTTACCTTTCTCCTTTACCCAATTTCAAGTTATACCTTACCTTCTCTAACCCAATCTTTTTTCAATTTTTTTTCTTTTTTTATTTTAACAAATAACCAATTATATAAATAATATAATTCATTAATTTAAATAATTTAAAATTCAAACAATACTAAAAATTAAAATTACATAATTTAAACTTAAAAAAAATACATAATTTTAAAAATTAAAAACTACTCGTCTCCTTTGTTTGGGATAACGTGCAGCCTTATAAACTTACTCGAGCCTACCCGATTAAAAACTATATAATTTTAAAATTCAAACAATACTAAAAATTAAAAACTACATAATTTTAAAAACCGCGTTTTGGTGTTCCTGCACTTACTCGAGCCTACCCGATTCCATCGAGTTAGGCATAACGTGCAGCCTTATAAACTTTTTTGAACTTATTTTCTAGTTTTCTTTAGTATTCTAGAATTTTCTTCGATGTTCTAACAAACACAGCCACAAAACACACCAAATTCAACACATATTGAAACACAAACCGTCCAAATATGGAAACGCTCAAAAACCCACATTCAAATAATCTAAATTTGGAAAATTCACAACACTTTACCAACCAAATTCAGATACAAGCATATAAAATTTATAACACGCATTCAAACCCCAAACTGGTTAATAATAAATTGTAATTAAACAACCATTTCCGTTTGATGAAAACTAAAAAGAGAGATGTATAGAGAGTACATAAACACTAGTGGTGAGTATGGGTCGGTTTGGTTCGGTTTTGATCCCAAACCAAACCGAAACCGATAATATCGGTTATGAGATTTTCAAATCGTTGTGTTATCTGTTTCTAATGGGACGGTTAACAGTTAATGATAGCGAATCTAAGCTGGACCAATTTATTGGACTTCATTATTTAAAAATTCGGGCACGAAATTGGGTTATATTTTTTATAGTTTTATATTTATAGTAGCCTAAATTGGGTCAAACAATATTACAAAATGGACCTAATAATACACATCTCTAGTCTTCCACCAATTTATAACTTATTAATTCATTTTTGATATTTAATAGCCCCACATAAACGATAAAATAAACTAAGAAATTACAAAATGGGCCTAATGAATGGAGCCATAGAGGCGTTAACCGGTCCAAGAATGGGCGAGCAATAGTTATAGCGAGAGGCATAGAGGCGATAATCTGTCCAAGAATGGAGAAGCAAAAAAGAAATCGTGATAGTGAATGGTCCAAATTTTTTTGGCTTTGGCTAAGATCCAGCTTAATGATATTTGCAGCGGAGACTTTCACCGACGATTTGTTTCATATGACATTAGAGACAATAGATTGTTGTAATGCTAGAACTCCAGAAGTATGATTGAAGACATTTTTTTACACGTTTGACAATTTTATTATTAGAAGTAAAGGTTAAAAAAACTCAAATAAAATAATATGCTAGGATCAAGACGTTTATCACTAGGCTAAAAAGGATTTCTTGTGGTCAAGACATTACATTTTTCTCATATATTGCATAGTGTAGCTCAACTATGGTTCGAATTACTTTAGAAACGCTATCACATACCAACATTTTCCCATGGCTACAAATGTCTTAATTAGACTCATGAAATTTCAACTCTTCACACCTTACAAGCGGATTTTAGGAAGACGGCGGCCAATGACCCACCTAACTCCCCCATTTTTTTGACTGATGTTAGATTTGAACCAATGGGTTTGCTCTAAGATCAATTGTTCGGATCAAGGGGCTTATAACTAGGCCATAATGAATTTTTTGTGATTAAATTGATATTTCTTTCTTATATATTGAGTAGTTTAAGTCGCACATAAGTCGAATTATTTTAAAGATATAAAATACCACCAAAATCTATCTAAAACTATAAACTAATCATAGCAAGTAAGTAATGTAAACTCAATCGATCGACACAATGTAAACATTTTGACACATGCTAATCGCTAAATAGATCCATCCTAATAATTGGATTTGGTATATAACTTGTTATAGTTTGATAATCTTGAGGACTTGAGGGGTTATTGTAATCCTATTAGCGATAATTTGTTTTTTTTTTAATTTAGTGATGATAAATAATAAATCTATGCTTTTTAAAGAAGAAGAAAATGAGGCAACGATATAGTTTTTGAGTTTTGTCGTTTTGCAAAACTCATAATCGCTGTCACGTGCACCCCGAGATGCTATCAACTTGTGTTTTTCACGCGCTATGCCTCCCTATCATTTGGCCATCTTTTTCTTGATTTTCCTCGATTCTGATTGGTTGGCTACATATGAATAAGCCGAAATGAGTATTTAATATTAGGTATATTACTCTATATTTTCAAGAAAATAGGATATAACCTAAATATAAAATAGGATTTGGTTTCGAGTTTGACACAAACGCATACATACAATAAAGTTTGACTCGAAGAAGTTGATTGTTTATATAATCACAAGTGGACTACTTCTTAAGCTTCCAAGTTAATTAAGAATCCTTCTTGTAGATTGTTAATTTGTAATTGAAGTTCTTAAGGTTATACTAGATCATAAAAGGGTATTAACATTTTAACTATAGTCTTAAATTAAATTGTTCCCACACTCTTATTCATATTTAAAACATTTTAACCTTAGTTTTAATTTAATTAAATTGTTCCGCGTGTTCCAATTTATGGTTTGTAAATACGAAGTTGTTTTAACAATAAAACCAACATAAGTGTGAAACGTCACTAATAACTAGGAGATTTGTTGTGCAACTGGACACCACAAGCATATGTATGTCCCAAAATAGCTCTTATAAACTCATCTAGACATCATAAGTCTGCGATACCCTTTTTCAAAGTCATATGCAACAAGGGTTAGGAGAGGTGTCGTTGATTTGACAAAGTATGTACACTAAAACCATTACGGTCTCGAATAAGTCACACTAAGCATCACAAGTGAGTTGATCAAGATCAATGGTCAGATGGATATATGACTTGATGTTGCTAATATCGAAAAGTATTTCGGTTGGGGATGAAGTACTACTGACATTTAGTGGTTGTTGA